>JAYEPQ010000015.1:6790922-6815922 GCA_036321105.1 Dracaena cambodiana
GCAAAGGTCTTAGGAAAATATGTATCTATATGATCATGAGATCTCTATATAAAATATGAGCATGTTTGACTGCATTTGATGGAACATCACTTACAGGATCGATGATCATAGATTATTGTAGACTTTATATCTTGGGTCGAAAATGGATGATAAAATATTTTATTAGCTATTGGAATCGTAGATGGAACATTACTTGCCGGAGTTATATATGAATCATATAAGTCATAGATAGATCATTGTTAATTCACCTAGTTCATAAATATTTCATCATATGCTCTCCAAGATATTTGTTGGATTATCATAGACTCGTTGGGTTGTAGGTGGATTATTATAAACTTGTAAGGACCATCAGATGAATGAATGCAGGCTTATCTAGATTGTAAATAAATATTCATAAACTCATTGAGTACATAATTGGATCATCATAGAATCATCATGATCATATAAAGACTCATATTATGATCGTAGATGGATCATTGTAGACTCGGTTTGAGTCACGGATGAATCATTGTAAACTCGCCTCTATCATGGATTAATCATTGTTAACTTGTTAATATCATAGTTGGAATATAACATATCGAGATTGTTAGTCGGTAATTATAACATCTCTAACTAGCTAGGTATTGTGTCGGTATATTTTATATTTGATAATATTGATTCATAGGCTCAGATATTGATATCAAACGGGTACATGATACAATAACTCTATCTTGCATTCCATATCTTAAATTTGGAATTCTAACTACATTGTCATTATTTTTATAATTTATTTAATTTACCATGATTTTCTTAGTTTTTCTGTGACAATTTATTTTCAAGTCAAATACCGGTTATTGAACGATAATTTTTTTCTATGCTAATCTTGTTTTGCAATTTAGACATTGAACTTCTATTTTTAATTTATTTACACATGTTATAATCATTTTACTCTATACTATCTATAGTATTTATTTGATTTTTCTTGTGATCGTTGATATTGCGGAACTCAAAATTGATTTATTTATTAATTTCCTTCTCCATATTTTTCCACCCAACTCCATTTTTTTTTTCTAGCACAAGTGCAGCAGCTCAAGCAGCAATATCGGAGAAGAACAATAGCAACCCAACGATAAAGAAATTACCAAAGGCAAGTAGCTCACTCTCATCCAATATCCATTTCTTTTGAATTTATGTTGTCCAGCAAAATAAATCATATTCTAAATTAGGTTAAAAATAGTAAACAAACTCAGTTAATTCTAATTTTTTTTATATGTAGATAACTCAATTATTTATAACTTCTATTATTACTTTTCATAATTCTACCTGGATGCACATGTTTCAGCTTGATTTATTCTCTATTATTATTATACTAAAATCTTGCAATGTAACATCCAATCTAAAATATGTTAAAAATAATATATAAACTCAACTAATTCCAATTTTTTTTAAAACTAGATAATTCTATTTTCTATAAATTTCTTTGAATAATTTTCCATGATTCCAACCGTGGCTATATGATTTAGCTCATAATAAATTACTAGTTTTGTTATTCTAAAAGTGTCATCCTATAAAAGAAGTCACATTATTAAAAAATATTAAATCAAATTATTTTGTGCTAAAATTTTTATTAGGAGTAAATATATGAATTAGGAATCTATAAGATAAAATTCATGATTTAGTGGTGATAATTGAAATCCGAAGTAATTTATTTTTCCAGGTCACCCTCTGCTGGAGTCTGTTTTTCCTATCATATATTCGCACCATCAAACCGTAATAAATTTCCATCTGAACTCCATTTTATTTAGTTTTAGATCCATTGAAAAGATGATTCTGAGATCGATCTGTTTATATTGACAAATTTTGTTGATTCTAGTTGTACCTGTATCGTTAGTTGATTTAAAGACATATACATGAGAAAACCACAAGGACATGCTATGTTATTATTGGATATTATGATGATGCATGGTTAATTATATGTGATTCATATGTGTACATATATCCCATGCCATGATAAGTTGCTATTTAACAGCGGTTATATGATGGACTATATATTAATACGTGATACATGAATATTCATGCTAAGTTAAGTTGTATGATACCATGCTAGTTGTCATAGTAGATTATCTGATCGTAAACATTACTTGAAGCATAATATTTGATAGAGGATACTTGTTACCCGATACATGATTTATATGAATACGTGCTACATAATAATGCTTCCTTAATACATGATCCATAATTTCTGATAGTCGCTATATGATTACTGGATGTATGATGCATAGCATACTTGATTAATTGATACTAGAAACATAATACATGATGTGCATAATTATATCTAGAACATGATAATATGGAATTTGATATGGTAAAATTAAGAGATATGCATGGACATGAACATTTGCTTCCTATTTTCTATTATTACCTAATGACGGCCATGCACATGGCCTTGACCTAGTTATACTTTGATGATTTTGACTTGGCTTATGTATATCATTTATCAATGATACGGGTTATGTGGAAATTAGATGAGGAATAAGAACTATTTTATATGAGAATTTCTTAGTTGGTTGCAATCATTAGGGGATGGAAACCTTTATTTTGGCAGTGACCAAGTGGTGCTGAGTCACTGTCTCTTATATTAATCCTCTCAACTTCCATTACTGTTACAGTACAAAGTTTTTCTCTTGGAGTATTTAGCAGCATGGTATGATTCAGTGACATTGCATCTAATGGGTAGATCTTAGATATACACGACACTTATATAATGTGAAATTGTGTATCTTATCCATCATTCTAGTTTTAGTTAACTAAGATAGACGTTGACCTTGACTCGTCTATTACATGTTTGCCTATACATGACACCTACACGTCTTACTTGATGATTACTAGTTGCTTGGACTTGAAATTACATGATTAACTGGGCTTATCCTTCATGTTTTACTTGGTATTTGCATGTCTATATGGAACAATACATGACTTATACACATATAGCCAGACACTTGATATATATTTTGCACATGCATATTCTTCTCATAATGTGATAGTACAACCATTCTTTCCTTGTATTGTACTCGTCAGGTTTAATTTCTAGATTCCAAATCCTAAGTTGTAGACATAAATAGCATCTCCGATTTTTAGTAAGGTGTGATACAACTATACTAGTGTAGGTTGCACATAGAGGCTAGATATGCAGAACAATAATGTGAGCTTTATGAGGTTGACCAGTTATATTAGAGGAGTAGAATAAGATGAGATAGAAGGAGACTTTCAAGTACTGATCACTGCATCTAGAGCAAATATATAGTTAGGTTCATCCAACCTTATATTGGGTCCTTATTCTTGGAGGATCAAGACACTATAGAATTATTGGACGATTACAATAGAAGTGGATGAGGAGGAGAGTGAGAGCAGACTTCGAAAATCAAACGTTAGTACTCTGCTACACGCTTCAATATTATAGTATGTTATGTTAAATTATCCAGTATTTAATCTTTTCAAACTGCATTTTGTCTTATAAGAGTGGACCTAGATATTCATCCATCCTTCTATATATTTATGGTTAACGATTAATGCAGTTATTTTCCTATGGATCAATGTATATAGTAGATCTTTGATATCTATTATTATCCCTGTCAACTTTAGCATTGTGGATGTAATTAATGGTCTCATGGATGCCGTTTAGATTTAGTGTATTTCTGCCACTTTTGGAACTCCTTTTTAAAATAGATGAAAAATATGTGTTACATCACCAGGGTTCTTATAGGGTCATAATTGAATGGCCATGGAGTCACTATGATCAGGATTATCGTAGGCTCCCTAGGTCATAGATGAATCATTATACTCTCGTTGATGTCTGGATGGACATTGTAGAATCATAGAGATAGAAAATTGATCATATTAGACTTGTTAGTATAAGAAATAGATCACTTTTAGACTCACTTGGGATATATATATATATATATATATATATATATATATATATATATATATATATATATATATATATATATATATATATATATATATATATATATATATATATATATATATATATATATATATCCTTTAGGCACACTTTAGTCAAAGATGAATCGTCATAAAATCATGCATTGATACATGTTTTTTTAGTCATTTCACGATCACAATATTTTCAGTTTGCTTGATTTATATGCCTTAGAGTTTCATTCAAAAGCTAGTATCCTCCTGTTTTTTCTATCCATTTTAATCCTAACTTTATCTCATTAAAGTCTCATTGACAGTTAATCGAAATTTTGCCAGTTTTTATATTTGGACTTATATATTTTGATAACAGCTAAATTATTTTGATCAAGTTTTATCATTATATTTGCTAGTCTAAATAGTCCCAAAATCGACTAGATATCAGATTTGGACTCCGGATAAAAATGATATGGTCAAAACAAATTGTGCTAGGATTTTCGATTATTAAAATAGTGCCAGTTTATAGTCAAAATATTTATGGGACCTCAAACAGACTCATTAGGCATAAAATTCTTTTAAAATCTTCCAAATTTAATCCATGACCATTTTCTCGGCTCACTGGGCCTAGAGCTCCGGATGGTTGTCCATTAACCGTAAAAAAAGCTGACCGATTGTTTATAAGTTGTGAAGAAAGATGGGCCCAAAAGAGGCCCCTTCCAAACTCTAAATTATGATACATTTATTTCTTTGGATTCTTCTCCTTGAGATCTTTGTTTTTGTATATTTATTTGCCTTATTTAAGCTCCTGATGAGAGCTATATTTGTTCAAAATTTTCAATTGAAATTGATAGTTACGATTTCGATTTTGATCATATTTATCTAGCAATATAATATCTGATCTTTTCCAATACATTGGAATCCTTGATAATCTCAATATTTCTCATTCTTATCTCGAAGTATCCTAATTGATTTGAACTCTCCTAGCCTTATTTTTTAATATGATCAAATCTGATTTCAAAAACTAAACGATTAAATCACCACTGTAAGATAACATTTCAATCCAGACTACTTTGATTCCGTCATTTCCTGTCTAGGAGGCCCAGTGGAGGGGCCCATTTTCTATATGGTTTTACAGTTATCATCTATTTATAAGAGTTTTTAGAGTCCTGGAGTCCAAAATCCTAGGGTTTCCACTCTATAGTCATTGTGTAGATTTAGGAGTTTGTTCCAACCGTCAAAATGACATTCTAATGAGCAATTTCAGCAATCCAACAATCCCTTTTGGCATTTTTTACTCTGATCGACCTCAAATCTTCTCCTTCTCCATCTCCAATGCAGAGAAGCTTTCTCTCAATATCTTTTATATTTTTTGCTATTTATAATGATTTAACTATGATTTGTATTGATATAAAGTCAAAATTTCCGGTTTTCTCAGTTTTATCTTTTTCCCATTAAAACAAACACTCTTCTCAAATCTCTTCAAAATTCAATCATTTTAATTTTAAAACATCGAATCTATTATTATGCAACTAATTTTTGGGTCAAGGTTCTAGCCCCAAAAAGAACCTCCCTCTAGTAAGGTTCTCTATATTCTAATTTCTCATTTTATGCAATTTCTTTAAAGATCAATTTAGTATAATCCCAATCTAATTCATGTTTTCTTTGACTTGATTTTGTCGCTTTTTTTTGCAAGGTTTATGAAAGGATTGATCAATATGTAAATTTTAATGTGAAAAATCCAAACAGAAAAAACCAGAGAAGAACTGAACTATTAATTTTGACTATTACAATTATTTATCCCACAACTACTAGACAACTACAGCTATTCTCAATAATTTTTAAGTATCCCTCTCAAACTCATTAGACAACCATAAATTAAATCCCAATATTCAATTGCTCAAATGATCATATACCCACATTCATGATTATAGTTGCAAATCAGTAAGCAAGAAAAAAAATAGAGACATCAAGGTTTACCGTATGATTGATATCTAGCAATAGAGATCTAGATTTTGACATAGATTTCTGTTGCTCTTGAATTATAAGAACTCTTCAAGTTTTCATTCATGAACTTACAAGTAGTTCTCCAACAACGTTATTGAGAAATTCGCCTTTTATTCTCATGAGAAGCTCTATCAAATTTTCAATTAGAGGAGTATATATAGAGTAATCTCCTCTCTAAGTAACTTCAACTCTATTTTGAAATTCCGTGAATTAATTCAATTATTCAAACAATAATTTAAAACCAACTCAAATATTCAAAACCCATCAAACAATTTATCTGGAAAGTCAAAACAGGTTGCTGTACCGTGGGGTCACTGATGACTTTATTGGTGAATAAGCTCAAGTTAGCTCAGTAAGCAGAGCCACCAATAGGGTCACTCATAGCTCAGCCATCCGTGAGGTCCAGGTTTCTCAATATTTCAAGTTGTTCTTTAATAAAATGTTGATATCCCTCATAGCCGAATTCCAATTGAGCTTATCTTGGTGGCATTTCGAAGATGATTTCTAGCTCTACACTTTTGTAATACTATCATGAGATTCAAATTATAATTCTATCAAATCAGCTTTATCCATCGTATCGGTCATATCAGCCTTTATCAAATTGGATTTTCGATCTCACTCAATTATTTGGCCTATTCTTCATAAGTTTTGACATTATTTTTCATACATATAAGATCAAAAATTCAAAAAACTTCCATGAGTACACATTTCTCATCATGGCCACCGTCTATAGGCCGATCCTAAAACAACCGCATTTGATTCACATTAGGCATCATTACGCCTCCTCATAATGACCCCCAACACTAATATATAGTCATACATCATACATACATAGTATCCAAAAACATAAAAAATATTATACGATTATCACCTACAAGGCAACACACATTGCATGTACATATGATGATGTTGCAAGTTTTGATTTAAGAATGAACAATAATACATGTTACCTTGCAATAGCTCTATGATCAATATACAAGAGAGAACCACAGGTAATATTAATTAAATGTTCCATGATAAATTTTTCCTTCTTAACATAATAAAAACGTGGTTCAATATGATCCCAAATATCGAACATCTTGTACCAACACCAATTGTACATTTAACATAAATTTACAGACTATGAAGTAAAAATTAGAAAATATGGTAGACTACATAGTTATTCCTAAGAGATGTTTACTCTAAAGTATCAAGACTGTTGAATTTGGAGGTTGCTTGATGTCGGAAACACTGAAAGCAAAACTGTTATGCTATGCATAGGGATGATAATGGACATGTTCACAGACTAATTTTTTAGTCCTCTTTATACATAATTTTAAACTAAAAAATAAAATTTTCACAACTGCTTTTTTTTATGGAAATAAATATTTATAATAGCTCCATGGAAGAAAGTTCAGAGATGTGTTTCTGCTTGAAATCAATGGAAAAAAAAACACTGTAAGTAGAAAAGGTGTTGCTAGATTAATGTTGCAATGTATTTATTGTTTATTCATTTGCTACAAGAGGTGTTTCTGGACTAATTTGGCAATAACAGTCCATATGGATTTTTTTTATTTTATTTTACTACTAAACTGATTTTAAGATCATACTTGACCCTTCACATCTTGCAGTGTTGGATTGGATGCTCAGAGGCTGGGACAGGTCTAGGCACCTAAATCGGAAGGGGATGGAGTTATTCAGGGTCGAGTTATCAGGACAGTTTATTCAGGAGTAGGCCTAAAAAGATTTTATATTAGAGTAAAATGAATACGACGGAAGAAATATAATTTTGCAAGTCAATACATGATCAAAAACGTAAGTTGATAAATTATTCCAAAGTCTTCATATTGACAAATATGTTCTTAAAACTTTTTTAAAATAAGGAGAAAGTACCTGTAAATTATGGAAACAACCGATTGTTATCCTGTGAATAAGAGATGAATTCCTCAATTCTACCAATAGATTAGAGAACAGAGTTCAGAGAGTTGGTAAAAGAAAATATCAGTAGACCAAAAACATATTTTAGTTTTAACTCTTTGGACTTGAAAGGAACAGACTTATAAATTTGAGAAGCTGCAAACTCAAAATAATTTTAGATACGTAGTTATAAAAAGAAAAAAAAATTGAAGGGGGCACCTGTCCATCTTGGCATAAGGATAGGGCTGCCCCTGTTAATCAGAGGTGATTACTTATTTTTCTTTTAATTATTTATAAGGACTTCTAGAAAAAGGAGTAAAACATGCATGCGAGTACAATTTTTATAAGAGATTTGACACAAAATCAATCCCAGTTGAGAACAACTAGCCACATCTCCTCTCAATCTTTGTTGTAGTTATTGACGATATCTGTGTAAGTAATTGCCAAACTTCGAATGTCCACAGTGGATTCGCCTTCAAGCAGCAATTTATTTCTTGCTTTCCACTCCACCCACGCACATACACAGGTCAATTCTTTAAGCCTAGAGATGTTCCTTACTGGTATGGGGCACGACAGAATGGAGCTAATCATACAAACAATTACAAGAGTTCCTACGTCACCCAATCCAAATAAGCAGTGAAAAGTCCCCCATGGACATCCTCTGCAATGTTCCTGTCTCAGTTAGTATGAATTATCAGCAAAAGTTGTATTCAGTCGGAAAAAACTGCTTGCAGAGTAGAAATGATGAACTGGTCAGTTACCTTCAGACTGAAAGGATGAAGGCACGCCAAATCCATATCAAGAGAATGACACTGTGCTTCAAAGGAACAAAGTGGTGGAGTATCTGAAGAGCTCGACTTCTCAGTTACCCTGAACTTTGAGGAACCGCAAGCTCAAGGTTTTATTTTTGCTAGCTGAATGATCATAAATCATGAGAGACCTCTCGTGTATGTAACCTTTAATAAATTCTTAGACTAGATGCAGATCACAGGTCTAAAACTCTCTCAAGGATTTTTTTTTTTGTTTTTTTTTTGTTTTTTTTTTTTTTTTTGGGCCAGATAGAGTGCTTTTTATTAGAGCCCATGCCACAGTCCAGAGAACTTGAGAGCAGGCTGATGGCTCTGAATTAAGTCTGCACATGGATCTTGTGTCAAGTTCTGATGGCAGATATGATCTGAAGAACTGGATCCAGTTTCATGTGCTTCTGCAAAGATTGTAGATGCCCTTGGAGAAAGCTGAATGATGATGCGCAGAGATTAGGGAAATTCTATTCACACACACCACTTTGCTCAAGATGCCCATATTTCAGCCGGGAATTAGTTCCATTAACGGATTTTCTACTAGTCGGAGATTAGTCTCAGAACGAATTTAACATTGAAAATTAATTTTCGACCAGGAAAAAAAAAAAAAAACCATGTTCACACAAAATAGCAAACCTGTAATTTCTTACAACTTTAGGATGCGGGCGCAATGAGCAAAGTCGTGTGCATAAATAGAATTTTCCCAGAGATTACAAGCTGATCAACTGATGAGAAAATAGAATTTGTGAGTTCTGTTTCGGCTTTTAAAGTCAAATTTAATTTGACTTTTCCGTGGCCAGATAGCAATCTTTCAAATTGATGTCTTCTCGTGTACAAAAAAAAAACACACTCTCTCTCCATGCTTATGAATCTATCATACGTATCAATGAGAAATGTGCCTAATGTGATCCTAAGTGCAAATACTTTCCGCATTTCATAAGATATAACATAACCAAATACATAATTAGTCTCACTGAGTGGAACCACAAAGCAGTCCAAAATATCACAGTCCATTAATCGTAAGTAGAAACAGTATCCGAGCAACAACAAAAAGAAAATAGAAGCGATGAAGGAAGAGTAAGGCCCTCAGTGACCACACACGCGCACGCGCATGCACACGTGCACACACACATGCACATATATATATACATACAGATATAGCAAGAGAACACATATACATACATACAGATATAGCAAGAGAATATATAGATTATAATTTTAGACACCAAGTAAGCACTTGTAAGAGGAAGGTTGCATCCCAGAAAACTTCACGAAGAAAAAAAGTCTGAAGTATCGGATAATGATAATGATAATTGAGCAATTGTCAATCACTGGACGGAGAGAAAAAAGAAAAGTTTAAGCTATGGTTTGAGACTTGAGAATCTCTTGTTCCTCAAAGTATTATATTTTATCATTTTTCTTTGAGCACTAATATATAAAAGAGTTTGTCTCTTAGAAAGCTTCATGGAAAAAGTCAGCGTATTATACAGGTTCTCACTATATTGTCATGCAAGAGCTTGCTAGCCAGAGATTAAATACAAAATTGAAAATCAATCTGGCCAAAAAATTTAATCTAATATAGATAAGAGCCCCAATCTTATATTTAATTATATTATATAAACTTCTCTTGTTATATCCAATCCAATGTGAAACTATATTCAAATATGAATTCCTAACAAGAACTCCTAAAAAATTAATCAACAGTTTGCTGTTGCCAACTCATGGAATATACATCCAAACAAGAATGGCAATCTCAAGGCCCACTATGGATGAAAATGTTCACAAGTTAATTTTTGATCCCACTTATACAAAATTTTAAAATAGAAAAATAAGACGGGCCGAAAATTTTAAAATAGAAAAATATTTTTTTTTTTTTTAATTTTAAAATTTATATAAGATGAGTCAAAAATTAACCCACCGACATGTCTATTACCATGCCTAAGGCTCACTATGCATATAGGAACATGGCACTAACTATAAGTAACATTGGATGCAGAAATTGTCACAAAATGACGCAACTGGAAAATTTCCAGTCTTCCGATAGCCTTCATCTATTTGAGTCCTGCAACCACAAATAACAGGATGACAATTATAGTGAGTTATCCAATGAGCAATTTACAGTGGCCCAACTCGACCGTACGGATATACTGAAAAGCTCACTAGTTTACAAGTACACTGGAACTACTGCGCCCATGATCGAGTCCAGGCACCATTGAAGAAACTAGGTGTGTTGCAGATACAAATACCAACAATTGACAACAAAAAACAACAAAGTCAATGAAGTCACATATCTAAAACCCTAACAGGAGTTCATTTTAATGGTAAAAAGAATTAGACTTAAATCCCCTTATCATCAGTTGCTAACCAAACGCCCATGATAAGTTACAGAGCACTAGTTAGAAAGACAGGCTGATATTGGATCCTTTTTGTTGCAGCGGCAGCCAAGCTCAAGCAAGAGAAGCAAGTTCAAGTCAGTAAGATACCTCACATGTGAGCAACAAATAGGTGTTTTTCGATTCTCACTGCCCAGGCAAAGAGACGTTAATGTCCGTACTTGAGTTTCTTGGCTCAGGAGCTGAGTGGAGAGGAGTAGACCAGTTGCCCCCCCTGAAAGAACCAGAAGGCGCAAGGTTGGGGTTCGGAGTTGAACACTGCTGCCCATGTCCACTAGTTCCATAAGTCTCATCGACATCTTTGCTGGATATTGGGATTGCAGCTGCCGGCATGGAGATTGATGACATTGACTCATATCTTGGCTTCTTCGTCTTCTGTTCAATATGGTAACTGGGAAGAAAGCTGCCAACCACAACCTGAAATATATAGAAGAGTGAAAAATTGCTGTATTGGAATTCAAACTTGCAATTCGCAAAGATATTAATGGCCAGCCAATTGTAGAGAGGCTATTGAGGATTGTCATGCAAAAGTCCAAGAGCAGCTATTCTAAACCTTAATCAAACCTGGGCTCCTCTGCATCAACAGCTTCACGAGTTGTTTGAAAGACGAGATAACAATTTCTTTTGGAGCCTCTGGCAACACCCACAGGATTTGAAAGACAAGAAAACATATTTCTTTTGGAGCCTCTGGCAACACCCACAGGACATGGGCCAGTAAACAGCCACTTAGGAATGTAGATTTTTCTAGGAGATATGTGTTGGATTCGTGTCTACATCGGTTAAATATCCAAATGTGATCGGGAAACATAATAGGTCATAATTGGACTTGGAGCCATATAATTAGCATGATATTTGGTTTGAAAAACCATTTAGATAAAGATAGTACTATCCTAGTAGGGTTTGAATTGTATAGTGATATATATATCTTGTATGATACATGAGAGAGAGTTTTGTTTTTCACAAGAGTTAAGAGATGATGAGAGGTTGGAGAGGTAGTTAGTTCTGTCATGGAAACCACTGTATTATCTACCATAATGAAAGCTCTGGTGTTGTTGACCTTTGAACATAGGTCGAATTTGGCCGAGCGAATCAAGTTATTTCTTTATATTCTTGCGATTATTGCCTTTTATATCTTGATGTGCTCGATGTATTTATCTCATGGTGATTCGAGATTATTTTAGGAGATATGATTCTCAACAATTGATATCAAAACTATGATTGCGAGTTCAAACTTATGTGATGGAGGACAGGATAATGTCGAGTTGGCAGTAGCAGCCAGCGGAGGTCAGGCAAAACAGGACCGTGGAAGCATGCCCGAAGCTGCACAAACGGCACCAACAGCCCACCTTGCCCGCGGGCCCATGCACACGACAAGAAGTGGGGCAGTGGCTCATGGTGGTGGCTGGATGCATTGGTGGCCCTGTGCTTGGGGTTCATGAAGAATCGAGATCTAGAAGAAGAGAATTCTTTTTTGAATTGGGATTCGGTGCTGAGAAAAACACCAAATACTAGATTTAATTTGGAGTTTGATTTGTTTTTGGCTCCAAACTGTTGTTTTAAATGTCCCCTACATAGTCGATATATTTCCCTAATACATCGTTCGTCAAGGTCAGTCGAGACAATATATTAATAAATGGGGTCATTTCGTTTTGTTTGCATATTAGCCGATATTTGCAATATTACCGATATATAGCTCTGATATATCACCTCGATATATCAACTGATATAGTTCATTTTTTTCAATTGTGTTTTTAACTTAAAAATATATTTGTTGTTAATGCCCAATATTATTTCCATATATAAAAGAAAATCCAAATTCTTTTACCTAAGCTTAAATCAACTAAATTTTTAAATTGTTTCCATGAAAACTTGAGAGCCAAACATGCAAAGAGCTGCAAATACTAGAGATCTATATCGCAGAGCTTCTTACGATACATTGTGAAACTTATTTAAGTACTACTTAGACTTAGAACATTCTCTAAAATTTTGTTCTTCCATTTCTCTTTTTACGTCTTTACTTACTCATTTACTATTATTGTAAATGCTACTGATTCTTTCTTAGTGTTACTATTATTATTACCAACTCTCTTCAACTATTATCCTTGTTGTATCTGAATCTCAATTATTTTTATAATCTACTTTTTCAACTTTAATTGAATCTATTCTACAGTTTATTTTATTATGTTATGTATACATGACCATGTTCTTGAATATCTTTATATATATAATGTCACACAATAAGATGAAATTAAACCACCACTAAGATATCAAACATTTACATATTTGACGTGTATGTATATATATATATATATATATATATATATATATATATATATATATATATATAATATTTGATATGAACATCCGACATGAGCTAGTATCTCCAATATATCGTGCGATATTCTCCATCCGATATTAAATGAATCCATCCAATGTGATTTCGATATTCGATATTAAGAACCGCGACAACAACGAACACTAGAGGATCAGTTGTAAATACACAAGGATCTTTCCATTTCAAATCGATGGCTAAGGTTGATTGGAGAGTGGATCAAGAAATCAGTATTTGATTAAGGTGATCGGAGAGTCGAATCTTATGTTTTTCAACATTCTGGACATAGTGGTGGGTGCGAAGGGCATAATCCACTATTTGGAGTTGTGCAAATCAACAGTGATCATTAGTGATCTAAGGGTCAATGTTTACCAAATCGATGGTCAATAGTTTACTGATTGTATGATGATAAGATATGATGTAATACTTCATGGTGATGGATGTGATTACTTCGTCACATGGTTTAGCACATGGTAATGTATAATCATTTAAGTTTGTCCTAGAAATAACCATGATTTTTGGACCAAGATTGAATATTGTGTAGCAATCATTTTTGTCTGATGCGAGACATGAAAAATGATTGGGAGTGCTCAAGTGGTCTTAATGTCTTGACCAACGTGAAGCACAATATATTTATTAACTTCCGATGGAAAGAATATAGTAATTGTCAGTATTCAAGAGAGTCCAGTCTAGTGATCATGAGCACTCGTAAGAGAGTATAGCTTAGTGATCACGAGTGTTCGAAAAAGAGCATGGTTTAGTGATCATGAGTACTCGAGTATGAAGGTGGTGATGTTTGTAAAAGTTGTTACCAGTAGGTGGATCACTGCATGTGGTGGATTCTACAAAGTGGGTGGCGAGAACAAAGTTTTTCCAAGTTACATGACTCATCATATACGAGCCAAGGTGAAGATTGCTAAATTTATATCTTGCATACATTGAATATCCATATGTGATCAGGAATAACAGTGATTTCCAACTGGACTTGGGGCCAAATGGCTAATTTTCTATTTGGTTTGGAACATCACTTAGATCAAGATAGTGCTATCCTATTAGAGTTTAAATTGTAGCACTACATATATGTTGTATGTTAGATGAGGGGGTTTTGTTTCCATGAGAGTTGATAGATGATAAGAGGTTAGAGAGATGGTTCAATTGTGTAAATCATTGCAGTATCTATGAAAACTCTTATATTGTTGTCATGTAGATTTATGTCAAACTTAGTCAGCCTGAACCATGAAAACTCTTATATTGTTGTCATGTAGATTTATGTCGAACTTAATCAGCCTGAACCATGTTATTTCTTTTTGTTATTCTTTGATTATTGTATTTTCTGTCTTGATGTGCTTGATATAATGATCTCGTGGTGTTTAGAAATCAGATTGGGGGATACAATTCCCAACAATATGCTCCTTTCGTTAAAAAAATGACAAAGAAATATTTTTAGCAAGGAAAAGCATACACAACTCGTGCCAGAAAGTTTGCAATAATTAAAAGACTTCAAATTAACTGCATGCTTCGCTGGCAGCAACACTAATAGAGATAAAGTTAGAAATAAAGATATACGTGCTAAAATAGGTGTAGCCCCTATCGATGAAAAGATGCGAGAAAATCGCTTACGATGGTTTGGTCATGTGTAACGTAGACCTAAAAATGCACCGGTTCGACGGAGGGAGCTTATCAATGTAGGACAAGTTAAAAGAGCGAAAGATAGACCGAAGAAAATATGAATGGAGGTAATACGAAAATATATGAATTCTAGAGGTTTAAATGAAGAGATATTACTTGATAGAAATGAATGGAGAAGGATTATCAATGTGATCGATCCGGGGTGATTCTCTTTTGGTTCATGTAGCCTAACCCAAGTACGTGGGATAAAAGGCTTAGTTGTTGTTGTTGTTGTTTCAAATTAACTGCATGATTCTATTGCATCCAATAGATGAAGTTGACCAAACATTTTTGTTAACTTTTAGAATAGGTGCACGTTCCATTTTTCCTATCCTGGCCTTCCCTTTATTGATTTTTCCCCTTATTGCTATACAAGTTTCTTGTTTCTCACAGATGGTTATACCGGTAACCTGATGCTATTCTATTTTTGGCCCAACATAAAGTAGAATAACAAGCGAAATATTATTTTAAGAGATAAGAGTTTTTTGAGGACAAACTGTACTGCAGAGATCATTGACAGTATTACCTGCACAGGACTGGCAGCAACCAAAAGACCAGCAACCCCTCCCCCGACAACCCGGCCATCAGGGCTTGCCAATGAGACACTCATTCCACCCGATCGGCTCCTGGTACCTCCATTCTCACTTGGCATGAAAGATCCAGATAATGAGAGTAATTCAAAGCGCCCCTGCAAATACAACAGATCAATTATAGTTTATAAGTAAGAAGACCACACAGGAAGAAAACATAATACACTATGCAAATAAGAAAGCTTTTATAAGGCAGGGGGAAGTTCCAAACTGAGAAACAGGAGTAACCATTATATGAATTTACAATCAATGGTCTAGTTTATAAGTAAGAACCACAAAAGGATACACTATGCAAATAAGAAAGCTTTTACAAGGCACGGAAACTTCCAACAGGAGTAACCATTTTATGAATTTACAATCACTGCTCTATGTCTCAGATTAAAAAATATTCCAATGAGCAAAACTGTAATACCAAACCATAGATCCTTCTGTGTGTACTTTCTAAATGTTAGAGAGGACTGACGCCTTGGGAACGATTCCTGTTTTATATTTAAATAACAAACAGAAGCTCTTCTTCCCTTTACAGAGTACATGCAACTTGGTGGAGTTTACCCATGGTACCATCTCCAGATACATGTATACTTAACATACCGTTGTATCTATTATGAGAACAGAATAAAGCTACCAACGTGCAAAAGCTCCTGCAATTAATGGCAACTTGAACGAATAATGGGCCTATCCAAGTGAATGATCAGATATTTGGGTATTTTTGCCACTCGTACGTTGCCCATTTGTTGCATCATTGAGAAAATCATTCACTTTGAAATCAACTGATGCATGGGTGAGACACATTGTATACTGTTTATCTACACTACCTTATACGTCGTATCATGTAAGAAAAATTAACTGATTCAAAGGCAGAGAAACAACACAAGTGGACTGCAGATGCATGGCATTAGTATTCAATGCAAAACAAATATTTGCATACCTTGTATAACTACTAAACCTTGGGACTCCTAATCTGCTTATTTCTTTTAGGAAGGCAAAATAGATAGAGATAACAACAAAAATAAAACCACGATTTAATACTCCATTTAGCCTTTGAAATGATAGATGTAGGCCAAAAATTGATGATCTCATTATCTTTTGTTAAAAAAAATTTGGAATCATGATATCAATACCTTCTTAAGGATCAAATTTCGTAGATTTTGAAGTTTATTTGTCATTCTCTCAAGTGGATACAAAATGTTGTATTCAACAAAAACCATTAATTATATATATATATATATATATATATATATATATATATATATATTTTTTTTTTTTTTTTTTTTTTTTTTTTTTTTTTGATAGAAGGTCAAATCAAAACTAAAACACGAGACTTTTGGCTATGTCTAGACCCCTGAGGTACCACAGCACGAGCAACAGAGGATCTCATTGATTGAATCAAGTAATGTGCGCGCCGAATCTCCTGATAACAAGTAGAATAAGAGATCCTTTCGACTTTTGAGCCCAAAACTACTTCTAGTCGGGCACTCCTGGCCGGTCGGCAAACCAAAAAGAGATCCAAAATCGTTCTTCTCCACAGAAGCGAGGCTTCAGAGAGAGGGGTTTGGAAGGGGTCGTCTAGTTGGTGGCGCATGGGTTTTGGGTTTAGGGGAGACGGTCGAGGATTGTCGGCTTTAGACAAGTACTTATCAGAAACTATTAAAGTTTGATCATCTGTTCCTACTAAAAAAAAACGTCATTCCCAAGTCTCTAAACTAGAAAACCATCAATAGACTGCCAATCATTTGGTTTCAGGATCGGCTTATAGGCGGTTGGTTAAAGAGCAGTTCTTTCCCGATGAGGAGATTCATTGAAGCATGAGAGTGGAACAAGACTTCAATGCCGATTGAGTTGTATTACAGTCTCAAATATATTGCCAGTACTTATAAACTTGGTTTCTAAATTGAACATTCAGATGTATTACACGGATGTCCCAATCTTCATCAATCAATAACTGCTTTGGGTTGTTAATATCTTGTGATTATAAATGCCAATGCATCTGGATTGATTATTTCTATAGAAAAAAATCAAATTCCAAGAAAACTTCATTTTCTAGAACTAACTGATAAAAATAAATGAACAAGCCATCAAGATTCTGAAGCTAGCTTGATCAGCTCTATCAACTTTTTCCATGCACAACACAGCAACAACTGTGGCATGTAGGAGGGATTGGTTGTATGTTACTATATGCACTAAGCTGCTCCCATTATCACTATCAGTCGACTCCTTGTGATCTCATAATTAGAAATTCATACGGATCTTCATTCAGTAATTGCATAGAAGAAAACAAATGCCGACACAAGTGTTTTCTGGAACCAATTAACAACAGCAAAAGAAACAAGCTTCTGAACTATTTTGACCTGCTCTATCAGCTCTCTGTACACAACTCAGAACCAGCCTTGGCATATAGTACTCATCATGGTCATGAGCCTTCATATTTAGTAATTAGTATTCACATTGTCACAATCATTCCACTCATCACCTTTAAGTTTATTCTCTTTGCAGATTTGACTAATGACCAGATGCATCAGTGCTCCTAAAAGCAGTCTCCTAGGCAGTCAAGCAGCCCACTTAGGCAGTAAGATTAGGAGTTAAATTGCTACATATACTCCTATAGTCCCATTATTGTATAAAAATGAACTGTAATAGGGAAGTAAACTAGGGAAGTAACTGCAGTATCTATTCAATTGTTACCAAATTGAAGAGTAGGATTTCAAGATTCAATGCAGAACAGCTGATAGATGTGATCCACAAGCAGTTAGAGATGGATGGCTCAAGTCTTCATCCTTACCAATAAAGCAATGGCAAAATGATAACCAAAAGACAAACTAAATAGAGGCCTGAAAGTTACTAGTTTAAATATAAGATGAAACAACAAATTGATCATCAAAAGCTCAAATAGAAAAAGTTGATCACATACTCACATTGAGAGTCAAAAGAAATAAACAGCAAGATAGTGGAGATCTCACGCACTACAAACTCCATTCAATAGTTATCATATAGTACTATAAGCCATTAATCTCCAATCTCAAAAAGAAACTATACAGGTTCGACAATCTCAAAAAAAAAATCCCAGCTGCAGAAAAGGATAATAGTATATGGACCACTCAACAACAGTTGAACCAAGAAATAAAATATAAAGACACAAATATTAGTATTTGAACAACTAGCCAATACTTGAACCTTCAAGAACAGGCCACACATCCAAAGCAGTCAAACATGGGATAAGTACTCTGCGGTGAACGATGGACACATGAGGAACAATGGACATGGACACAGGGCACGGAACCAACTTGAAATGTACACTGTGAGGAGGAAAATGCTTTACAAAATAGGACATAAGGACATAACAACATGATTACGTATATCTATATTTTTCTATAATATACAATAATTTGCATAAAAGCTGCAAGAAGTAGGACATGTTTTCTTAGAAGTAGAAAGAAGAATAAACACTTAATGATTTAAATCCATGGATCTAATATGGTAATTAAATAGCACAAGCATGTGAAGCCCCTAGGCAATTTTGATTCTATTAACACAGCGGCTTCACATGTTTACAAGGCATTTAGATTCTATTAACATAGCATCCCTTTTATGCTAATGAACTCTTTTATCTCTCATTATGCAATGCATGGTTAAACAGTGTTGGACAAGTGATCTACACAAAATTTTTGAAGGCTGATACATCTAAGGAATGTAAGTTTTTGGGTCTTTAACTGCCAGCACAAAGTGTTTGATATGTGTTCAGCAAGTGACGTGCGAGTGTGGGTGGACAGGGAAATCACTTTTAAGGGTTTGTGCATCTCACTGACTTGTCAAATCTGTTGGATCTTGAAATAGACACGCCTAATTACAAAACCATAAATACTGCCAAATATTTAAGCTTCTAAATCTGCAATTCCATCCCCAAAATTTCAAAATCTTTCTTGCTTGGTGCCCCTTCTGTTTAATTCTGTTTCAACATATGCATAGTACTGAATCTCTGTTTCAATGTATGCACAGCACTGAATCTTTATCCCCATCATTTTCATTTTGCCCAATCTTATTATAGGGTTAGAGATGGAATTGAGCAGTCCCACATATTTTTAGCTTATTAGGTTCATGAATAGGGAACTTTCCCATGCCTGGACATTAAATTGAAGGGCCCAATTAACCTCCATCCTGTGCTTTTTGCATCTATCCAGCAAGGAAAATTTAACTAAGATAGCATGACTGTACTGTGCAGAAGGCACAAACGCAAGCCTCAATGTAAATACACCCAAGTCGAGGCAAGAAATCAGACCCAGTGCAATATATTGCTTAAGGCCTAGCAGGTAGGACAAAGAAATAAAAAACGTACATAAATATTCAGTTGTTTAAAAGAAATAAAGAGGGTTTGAACCCCAGATGTTTGGTATTGCACATGTTCTACCATCAATCGTCATGGCCACACTAACACAAAAAATTGTCAAATATACATTGCATATCAGCTGAAAAAGATTTTAAATCAATTAAGAGCACACGCTCACGCGCACACATACGGAGACACACAAGTATAAAAGTACTAAGGAACAATTTCATCCTAATTTTGTTAAATATTTGGAAGAAAAAAACATATTCCAATAAATTATAAAACTAGAAATAAATATGATATGAAAAATAACTACTACAACTCTACTCATATTTGAATGATTATTTTCAAATTTCAATTGAATAGGAAGATTAGGACACACTAATTGAAACCAACTTAACAAGCCACCTCAATATATGAAGAGTGGCTAATTCTCAATGAACAAAAGATTTAAAGTGCACATGCCATTTGCTGAAGACTTACGTAATGACATGAGTAAATGTAATGAGCTTATAACAAGACAGGATCTATTTGCAGACCTCATAAGTCAATGTACCACCAGAAGAATCAGGCTGACGGAGCGTAACATTTGAAATGACACCATTAGCAGATAAAATACAAATAGCTCGAGGTCCTTGCTGAGAAAAGGATATGATCTTCATAGTAACGTCCTAATAGCCAATAAGAAGGTCAGTGGTTAGCAACAACATACAAAATCAGAGTCGAAGAAACAAAACATAGCTTAAATTACAAGGCATTCTTGCCAATCATTGTTTGGACTTTTTGAATGAAACAGTACAAAAGGAACGGTACTTTTAAGTAGGTAACATTCTAAGATAGACGGTAAAAGCAACTAACTAGTCAAAAGCCTTCTCCATATGCTCATAATAAAATTTATTACTCTTTTTATTATGTGATAAGAGAAACACATAAAACCCATCATGATATATAGAGGACAAGTGGAACTAACATGGCAACTTATCATGTCCTCATCATCATAATTAGCATCATCCAATTCTTTTCCCATCAAAATGAGGTCAGCTATGGAGCAAGCCTCGACAAAAGATTTGACAAAGTTTAAAGACAGATGGTTGACATGACGTCCTCTCTCCCATAATTACACTAATCGGCAAAAAAGATGGACAAGTGACAAACATGATGTGATATCCAAAAAACTCTTCAACTTGTAGAGATGAAAGTTGTACTTTGGGACCGGGAGAGTTGAGCATTAAAAAAATCCAGAAGGACATAGCCATATATGTTTATCTCCTTTGAATATATGCATGTTTGACTTGTATAAATAAAAGCATACGGTCATTACATATTTGAAAGAACCCAATTCTAGTAACATGATTCACAGAACATTCAGATATTGTCAAAGGGAGCATAACATATTTCACTTTATACATAGCAATGAGGTGAATAATGGTTAGATGTTTGTAAGTATTGAATAGATTTACATGTGTGTTATGTTCAGCTTTGGACTAGTTAATTTTTGGTAAGGGACTTCCCCTACATAAAATAGCAAAAGAGGCGGTGGCCACATTTTATCTACAATAAAACTAAATCATATGCCATTGGATTCTATAAGTGAAAAGTTTTCTTTGATAAAGAAAATTGAGCTTGAGTAAATCACACAAACATAATTAGAAAAAACCAGCAAGCAGCACTAGGAAATAGATTTATGTCATAATTGAACTAGCTAATGTTAGGATAAATGTGAAGGGTCAATTTTCATGACAATTAAATTATTTTCCTAGAACCCACATTATCGGTTTCCACAAAATCACCGATTTCCTATTGTAACCCTACTTCAAATTTTAAGAGCTAACATGTCAGCAGAAGCAAGCAAATTTTTTAATACTAATACAGAAGCAACAAATCATGGAATTTTACAAATTGGGAAGCAGCTAAAATTTAAGCAAGCCATACCTCCCCTGAAGGCACAGTGATAATATGAGGGGTGAAATTGGCACCAGAAGAACATGCTACCATTTCGCCTGCAAAAATTAGAAGACTTGTCATGAACAGCCATGATCCCACTTGAATTACGAGAAAAGTAATTAATAAAACAGAATGGTACACTGTCATATTCTCAAATTAGACAAAATGTGAAAAAAGATATCTTGTTATACCGAAACTATTTGAAGCTACGAGAAAGCAAAAAAAGTCATAGTTCAAGGACTAATATTCAATTAGACCCTACAGAACTCCGACATGAATTTAAGGATTCGAACGATGGTGAAGGATGTCGAGTTTTGCCTTGTCAAAACTCACGTCATGAAGAAAACAACCACATCAAAATGAGATCGTAATGGATAACTTAAACTATATCGAGAACAAGCAACCCGCCAACTAATTGGGTTCCAACATCCCACAAAGTGGGGCATCAAGAATTTCAACCTTGACCCAATGACATATCTCCATGAATGATCGAGCACGCATTACTAATCCCCTTCTAAGGTATATTCACACAATGCTCAAGTGTTGCCAAAAAGACAAACACCAGTACTTAGATTCCCAAATCCCCTTGCTAACCCCACCAAAGATTGCCTTTTTCGACAAGAACAACCCCCCCATTTCATCACAGCAAATAAACCCTACACTCATGCAGTGGTCCCACAACTCAAAATTCCAACAAACAACAGCCTCCCATATCTCAAAACCTTGAAAGCTATAAGACAAATCTATATAGGTTGTAAGAGAGAAGATACAGAAGCAGCAACTGATGAAAGACAGAGACAACATCAACTGATTCACACCGCAAAGACCTCATTCCACCGACCACATATTTACACATCAACCAAACAGAAAAATATTCATGCAAAAAGATCCAAACTTGTGGGGCTCTCCCCTGAAAGAACTTACCTAAACTCTCGAACTCGATCCTGGACTGCTGATGGTGCTTGCTGCTGACGAGACCGCCACCTGGCCGCCCTCTACCCCGCTGCTTCATGGCCGTCGGCGACGCCACCGGAAAATCTCCAGTGGGCAGCGACGCAGATATCGGCATCGGATTCAGCAGCGGACGCGGCGGTGACACCACGCTACCGTCAGGCCCGTACTTCCTAGGCCTCCCCCTCTTCTTCCTCACCGGGCCTTCGGAGCCCGTCGCCGGCGAGGTCCCCACCACCGGGGGCCCCACCACTGGTGCTCCCATCGTCACGACGACGGTCGGAGCGACCGGAGGAGGCGCAGTCTGCGGCTGCGGCTGCGGCAGAGTCGCCGTCGCAGTAGCCGCCTCGCTAGCGTCCTCCGCTCTCACTTCCTCCACCGTCGCCGCCGTTGTTACGGTACTTGTAGCTTCCCGTCCCTCCATTACACATAGATAAACCCTAAAACCCTAAAAAAAACCTCTTTTGCTAGCAACAAGCACTAGATCGGCCGTTTGAAGACTGCAAGAAAGCGTTTTGGCCGCCGGATTTCGCGCTCCGCAACTCTAGGTAGTGATCGAGCTGCCGCGACTCGACGAGCTCGAGTGGCGGAGCTGCATCAGGGACAAGACCGGGATTTCCCAAATTCTTAGGGGTTTTTTGGTCTTTGGGGCTCCGATTTCTACTGTCGCGGTCGGAAAAACGACAGAGGCGGTGTCCGGAACCCACCACTGGTTTCTGTTGGTGGATTTTAGGCGGGGGGTGAGTGAGGGAGAATTGGTAGAAGAGACTAAAGAGAGATGAAAAGGAAAAAATAAAAAGAAATTATAATAATAAATATTATTAACAAATTATATAATAATATAGAATTATCATTATTATTAAATTCTAATAAAGTAACTAATTAATTAATGGCCGATATTTTTGAAATTTGAAGGAGGGGGAATATTTTAATCGTGAAAGCCACAAAAATCGAAATATGCCATTTTGAATTTTTTTTTTTTTTAAGATTTTCTTTCTTTGGTACCGCGTCCATTACGAAGAAATTGTTTAATAAAGAAATGGGCAGAGGTGGAAAAGGAAATTGCGACTTTTTCGAAATTGTTTAATAATTTTTTCCAGATAAAAAATTGTAAAATTGTGGATTTAAAGCAAGGTGGGGTTAGAGGAACTTCGGAGGTCCGCCTTTGGCCAACCCCTGACCTGCTCCCTGTCTTTTTGCGGAGGCTTAAAACTTGGAGAGGTCAGTTGGGCAAAATCTGAGAAGTTGCAGTTAATTACGGTTGTGCCCCTCGGTTTTGGATGCTAGCACAGTTCCGTTGGCGTTGGGTTTATCTGAATTTGGCTACGGGAGTTTCTAAGTGCACCCACCAAATTCTAAGGGCACCAATTAAAATTTTACATGTTTTTCATTATTTCCTAAGAGCAAATTTGTTATTTGTCTTTGAAAACCTTCAGCTTCTTAAGATTTATGGTGGGAATGGCTCCAGTGGGGAGTGTGTCGATAGGGGGTATGGTGGGAATCTAGTGAGGGAAATAGATTTATTTATTTATTTATTTATTTTATGGGAGTATCATAGAAAAATGGTAGGTGCCCTCACAAGCTCCTCATTACTTAGGGGAGTTTCTAGATGGGCACAACATTTTTCCTAGTGAGCCTACTTAAAATTTCTATCAAATTATAATTTTTCTATTGAATTTTTTGAACCAAAATATCCATGTTTTCCTCCTCCCTTCTCCTTCTCTTCTCAAACTAGAGTTCAATTAACTAAAAAAAAAAAAAATCATAAAATCCATAAGAAATGACGGAAAAGGGAGAGGAGAGGTTGGATAGTGTTGGGTATAGAGAAGATAATATAAAGAGGAAGAAGGAATTGGGTATTTGGGTTAGAGAAGATTTTTTGGAAGAGAAGAAAAGAGGAAGAGGAAGGAGGAAGAGGAAGAGAAGAGGAGAAGAGAAAAGTATCAGTTATTTTTTTATCCGGGCTAAACATTTCGAATCAACTAGTGTGATCCGGACTAACAGTTCCAGATCACTTCAAATTGATCCGGAACTCTTAGCCCGGATCAAATATATGAGAGAGAGAGAGAGGAGAAAATAAAAGGGTATTTTAGAAATAATAGTGTGTTCACTAAGAAAAAAATCTCTCTTTTCAAAAGAGAATGTATGCTCACTAAGAAAAGTGGGCTCACTAGAAATAAAAA